>JAJIBD010003255.1:0-46023 GCA_021461705.1 Cryptotis parvus | reverse complement strand
GGAATTATTTACCTGCATGCATTCAGGATCGCCCAGCCCACGAGGGACCTGGCTGGGAAGTTTTGACGTGATTTCTATCTATAAAAAAGCAGGGTGCCAGAGCAATGGCGAAGGGGTAGGGTGCTTGCCTTGCACGCTGGCCGGCCTATGCCAGCCTGGGTTTGATCCCCGCATCCCATATGGTCCCCCCGAGCATTGCCAGGAGTAATTCCTGACTGCAGAACCAGGAGAAAACCCTAGCATTTAGGGTGTGACCCCAACAAGAAAGAAAAAACAAAGCAGGGAGAAAGGAGAAGGGCCTTTTGCCATTTTGGCTTCCCTTGGCTTCTGCTTCTCCATCCTTTTCTGTTTTCTGCTGGGCTTCAACAAGTGGTGGCAGCCATCTTGGCTACATGTGGCAGAGGCCCAGCCGGAACCCAGAGTCTGGGGTCTTTGCTGTTCTTGGATTGTATATCAGAACCTGTGATAGTAAAGCATGTTAAAACTGCCCAATTTTTGGGTTTCATCCTCTCCGACGGCGATGCAAGTAGAAGGGAACTTGCTTCCTGGTATTGTGGGGAACCACAACAGCTCCCCAACAGGAAGGGACAGGGAATGCCACTTCTTAATAATAAACGGATATGCATATCAGGAAGAAATCACACTCCTGAATATATACGCACCAATGAGGGGCCACTAAAATACTTAAAACTTCTGCTAAGACTTCAAACAAGACATTGACAGTAAAAAACAATTGTACTTGGGGACTTCATCACTGCTCTATCACTGCATCATAGATCCAAGAGTCTGAAAATCACCAAAAACTTATGTTGCTGAAGGGAAGAAATGGAGAAAAGAGGCCTGCTAGATACATACAAGGCTTTTCATCCCCCAAAAAGCCGAATACACATTCTTCTCCAGCGCACATGGAGCATTCTCCAAATAGATCACGTATTGAGCCACAAAACATACACATCCATAAAATCAGGAAGATAGAAATTGTGTCAACTATCTTTTCAGATCCTGATGCCCTGAAAATGGAAGTTAACCACACAAAAAACAGAGAGTCTAAGAAGCACCTGGAAACTGAACAGCTCACTGCTAAACAACCAATGAGTCATAGAAGAAATCAATGGAGAAATTCAAAGATTCCAGGAAACAAGTGAAAAAATGAAGACAGGGACTCTAAAAAACTTGTGAGATACAGCGAAAGCAGTGTTATGAGGAAAGTTCATTAGCTCTGTAAGCATTCATCAGGAAAAAAGGAAGGGCCCACTGTTGGATGACAGATCTTAGCTGATCTGGGAGCTTTGTTGTTTTGCCCACTCTCAGCTTAATCTATTTAAGCCAAGGTTTCATTTCAATGAGACCTCTCTTCTACACGTAAACACTGCTAGAGGGGGTGGCAGTTACAGAAGTCACCTTGATTGAATAACTTCTGACTTATACATCTTCTATGTTTTCTAGATTGGGCACAGCTCCTCTTTTATACCCACTGCACCCAGCGTGGGACAGTTAGAAATTACCAGGAGACACCACCCTGGCTATGTTGAGACTATAGGGAAGACTATAGGAAGGATCATACTAGTTTGCTCTAAGCAGGCGAGTGTGACCCTTTCAGTACACGAGAACAAGATACTCAGTATCAACCGGTGCAGATAATAATAAGAAGGACCTTGTGGGTACCGTCTAGATTACATGAAGCTCATTAAATTAAGATGTATGACTTTATATCAGCCCCCCATCTGTCTCCAGTGTTTTACATAAGAGATAATCTTGGGATTAGTCCCTTGGTGTAATCTTTGTATATACCTGCAATAGGGGTGTGGCACTACACTCTGCTTAGAGTTCTTTGTTGACAGGAGGTTTTTGGCTCCCTCAGCTTGCAGTTTTTGGATCCTGTGGCTTTTGGCTCCCCTGGCCTTTTGCTTTTGGCTTTTGGCTTTTTTGCTCTTTGGCCTTTGCTCCTTCTTCTGGGTAGGACTCATCCGCTGGGAGGTCCTCTCTTTGGTGGGAGACTTAGGCTCTTTTGTATGGTCTAAATTTGGACCAGAGCTAGAGTTTGTTCATTATATTGGAATGCTGTGGGAAGAGATTTTGTACTATTTAAAGCCTTTTTTTAGAATTGCATCGGCCTCATGAGTTTTCATCTGTTCCCAGCGTCCTCGGAGGTAGAAGAGAACTTCTGTCCTGACACTGTTGGGGACTCCGTGACATTCCGACAGCTGAATAAAGAAGACCTGCATACCTGAATAAGCCAATCGCCGGACGAAGAAATTGAAACAGTAATTATTAACAGTCTGCCCAAACAAAAAAGCCTAGGACCAGATGAATTCACTAGTGAATTCTTCCAACCTTTAAAGATGACCTACTGCCAGTCATTTTCAAGCTCTTCCAGGGAAAAAGAAGAAACAGAAACACTTTCCAAAGCTTCTACAAGGCATATATCACCATGATACCCAAAAGCAGGCAGAGACAATATATATGCACCGTATTGCATATGTACATATATATATGTACATATTATGACACCAATATCCAAGGTCAGGTAAAACATAGATCAGGATGTCTTGTCAAAGGTGGAAATTATCACAAACGTGTGGGAGGAGAGTCTAGGTAAGACAGAGAATGGAACAGTGTGCTAATAATTGTCGAAAGTGCTAATAACAACCAAAAACAGAGCATTAAATACAGGCAAAAGATACACATGACAACCTCTTGATGGATGTATCAGAATATACAATGTGGACGGATGGAAAAGAGAAAGAGAAAGAGTTAGAAAGAGAAAGAAATAAAATCCCCGCCATAGGACGCAGGGGCAGGGATGGGGGAGGGAATCGGGACATTGGTGGTGGGAAATGGGCAATGTGGAGGGATGGGTACTGACACTGTATGACCGAAACCCATATCGGAACATCTTATGAACATCAAAATTAAGAAAAATAAATTCCTTTATTTTTTTAGATCAAACTGTGAAGGTAACAAGAAAAGAGTCTGTATGCCAAAAAAATATGAGAACCTGGAAGAAATGGACAACTTCCAGAAGTTCTATAACCTCCCATGGCTGAAACAAGAAGACGTGTGATACCTGAATAAAACTATCACCATCAGGGAAATTGAAACAGTAATTAAAAAATTTGCCCAAACACAAAAGCACAGGTCCAGATGGATTCACTAGTGAATTCTTCCAACCTTTAAGGGCACCTACTGCCAGTCATTTCAAGCTCTTCCAAGGAATGAGAAACAGAGACAATTTCAAATAGCTTCTATGAGGCATATATCACCCTGACACCCAAAGCAGGCAGAGACAACACACACACACACACACACACACACACACACACACACACACAAAAAAAACCACAGACCAGGGGGGACCCAGTTTTTTCTAGGTCAGACCATCAACCATCCAGGGCCCACGGGCAGAGCTCTGGGGGTGAAGACAAGTCGCTCTCCTGTCTGCCCCCTGCCTACACAGCCAGGCACCACAGCCACATCTGCAACACTATAGAAAAAACATCAGCAAGAAGTGTTGACTGGGGGGGACAATTTAGTGGCCCTATTTTGAAAAAAGGACTAGCTGACAGTTTGAAACTATTAATAATCTGGTAATTACTATTTTTGGGGGTGGGGGCATACCTAGCGGCTACGCCTGACTTGGTGCACGGGGAACACATAGTCCTAGGGATTGAACCCAGGGTTCATGTGTACAAGCATGTTCTAGCTGACAAGCAGTAACTTAGATTTTGATAAATTATTGTTTAGTAAATATATGTAAATACCCACAAGTTCTAGGACTATAAACATTTAAAATTTGGGTTAAAAAGAATGCCTCCTGACTCTAAGCTGTTTTGAATCAATGAAACACTCAGAAAATATGAAGGAAAAGGGATAACCTTAGGTGTCAGGAGAGGTAGATTTTTTTTTTTTTGCTTTTTGCATCACACCCAGCAATGCTCAGGTTTTATTCCTGGCTGTGCACTCAAGGAATTACTTCTGGAGGTGCTTGGGGACCATGTGGAATGCCAGGAATTGAAGCCAGATTGGCTGCATACAAGGGAAATGCCGTACCCGCTAGTGCTATCGTTCCTGCCCCGGACAAGAAGATTTTCAAACTTAAAGGTGTACATTTTATTTTATTTTTGCTGATGGACCTCAAACCCAAGGACTCACATATGTGAACCCTGTGCTCTACCATTTGGTTGCATCCACTGCATTGAGCCTTAGTTGGATTGGTTCTGGAGACACATTTCTCAGAAACAGCAAATACTTAGCTGGCGAGAATAGCAAATAAAAGTTATGTCAAAATTCAATGCAAATTTTTAGGAAACTTATTTTGTAGCCTTTCTACTAGGCTTGGCACTGTAGCTGTTCCCAACATCTTGTTATTTCAAGGAGCCAAACCAATGGCTAGATTTAATAATACAGACCGAACAATGGAAACACCAAAAGTCTTCATTTTTAACCAGACAGGTAGGTATGTGGAAATTCTATGGTATAAAAAAGGTTGTTATTGCTAGTGTGCTTCTATGGGTGCTAATGTCATTTTAACTAAAAAGTTACAAGATTGGATTTATGATATAAAGCTCCCATTTTTTCTAGTGAGGGAAGTTCTAAAACAGGACTTAAATTCCTTTGGGGCCACTCTGAACAAGTACTTTCCTGATGAACTGTTGTGATTTTTATTGTCTCCCCAGTAGTGGTAATCTTAACATGAGTAGGCAATTTCAATATCTTCTATAGGTGACTTTTCATTTTAAAGAATTTTTTTTAAAAGATACCCTAGAGGTTAGGGCATTTGCTTTGTACACGGCCAACCCAGATTCAATCCACAGCATCCCATATAGTCCCCTGAGCACTGCCACGAGTAATTCCTGAGCAAAGAGCCAGGAGCAACCCCCTGACCGTTGCCAGGTATGACCAAACAAACAAACAAGAAAAGATACCCTAGAGATGACTACAAGAGTATGCCACCCACACGACAGAGTGTGGCAAGCTACCCGTGTCTTATTTGATATGCCAAATACCAGTAACAATTATAGACCTCATTACCATTACCTGATGGAATGGTTTAAGGCACTTTATATTACTTGCAGATGCTCTTGGGCTCTACTAGCATGAGACAGGACATATAGAGATTGACTGGTGCCTGCTCAAGCAAATTTATGATGAATGGGAAGACAATGATACAGACAGTGATAGAGACCAAACACCCTGATGAACACAGATGCTAAGATCACGATCACGATCTTCCCGTTCATCATCTATTTGCTAGAGTGGGCACCAGTAATATCTCCATATGTCCTGTCTCATGCCAGTAGAGCCAAGGGCATCGGCTTGCTACAGGAACATAAAGAGCCTCAAACCATTATATTAGGTTATGGGAATGACCTAGGCTTGCCAGGCTTTCCGTGCAGGAAGAATACTCTTGAAACACCTCCAAATAATGCATTTATTGATGAAAGGCGGTGTCAGAAGTGGCTGCCCAAGCCAGGCTGTGATGGGCTGGTCTGCTCGGTGGAGTTCTGACGAGAGGGAAGTCCAAATGTGGAAAATGGTGGCGCCCCTGTACTGGGGGGTGAGGGGGTTTGTCTGGCTTGTTGTGAGGCTCTGCCGAGGTGGTGGGCCAGGGCTAGAACCCGCCATGTTTCCAGACTGCCTCATGAATGGCTGGGCACAGGGAGAGCAAGGAACAGCTCTGCCCCATGTCTGAGAGGCTGTGGACCAGAATACCTGGCCCGGATTGAGGAAAACCTGCTGCAGGGAGGGTGTCGATGATCCGGGCTATGATGGGCTGGTCTGCTGGGTGGAGTTCTGGACGAGAGGGAAATCCAAATGTGGAAAATGGCTCTGCCCCATGTCTGAGAGTCTCTGGATTATATGAGATTATAGACAACCTTATAATTAAGGGAAGATCAAGAACCCAAGTATGACTTGGACATGATCCCCATGTAATTGTACTACCTGACCCTAAAAAAAGAAATTGAAGCTGTTTTACCACTCAGTGAAATCCTTCAGAGAGCTTTAGCAGATTTTTTCAGGAGAAATATCTTATCATTACCCAGCTTGGAAAACCTGGGAATTTCTGGAAAGGACACCTTTTGTAATTTCCACTATTGTCCGCTCCTCTCTCCCATTCCTGATGCTCCAGTGTATTATATTGATGGTTCCTCATCAGGAAGGGGTGGAATAACAGGTCCTTTATGGACCACTACTGAGCATACAAATTATAAATCTGCCCAAGAAGTGGAACTCGCCACCCTGATACATTTACTATCCCAGTATCTGGCCCATGTAATGTGGTGGAGTGATTCTGCATATGCAGTTGGTTTATTTCAGGAATTGCCACTGCTTCTTTAAATGCCCATAATCCTATAATTCAGGAGCTGCTCCATAAACTACAAGATCTCCTCCGAAAAAGAACTTTCACTATATACATCTCCCACATCCATTCTCACAGCCGACTCCCGGGCCGATGGTCCAAGGAAATGAAGCAGCAGATCTCTTGGCAGCACCAGGATTTAAATCAGCTGAGGAAGAGCACCAGACTCTACAGACAAATGCCCGCCGCCTTCATGTACACCCTGACATCCCATGGAGACAAGCTAGACAAATTGTCCGCAAAGTGTCCTGTCTGTGCTCCTTTTACATTGTACATCTCATGTGGCACGAGCAAATCCTCGAGGTTTACAGACAAACCAATTGTGGCAGATGGATATAACTCATACTAACTTATTTCCCAAAAAAACCGTTCCTTCGTGAGGTCATTGATACATATTTATGGTTCATGTGGGCTGTTCCTATGACGTCTGAAAGAGCTAAATCTGTTTGTTCATTTTTACTCCAGTGCTTCTCCGTCATGGCTACTCCCCATACCATAAACACAGATAATGGTCCTGCTTACACCAGCAAAACCTTCAAATCCTTTTGCGAGGAATGCCAGGTCAAACATATTATAGGAATTCCATATAATCCACAAGGACAGTTGTTGAACATGCTCACAGAATGCTTAAAACTCCGTTATTAAAGCAATGCCTCCAATGGATTCTCTTATCTTTAACATTATTCACCACCGTAAATTTCTTAAATATACCTCAAGGGAGATCCCTATACCGCGGCTGGAACGTCATTTTCAATAAGATATGCAAACTCAAGAAACAGTCAATTCACCTATCTGGGTGAAAATTGATGATAAATGGGTTGCAGGTCACCTCCTCATTCGGGAAGAGGTTATGCTTTCATTTCTACAGATGATAACACTGCCAAGAAACTCTGGGTTCCTCTGCGACTTGTTAAGACTAGAATTCTCCAAATATCAGGAAACAACTAATTCTTTCAATATAAAGTCTTAAATTTTAAATTGCACGTTGCCGTTTAAACCTCCTGGATTGGTTCATTTTAATAATGATCTTGTTTTGCAGTCTGTGATCATGGTTCATGTCTAATATCTTGCCTTACAGCCTAAATGCTTTCTTTCTTATGGGAAAAAAAAAGGGTGGAAAAATGGGTGGACTCTGAGTTCATAGTGCTCAATGTCAATGATCACAGAGCTCATTACAAAAAATGTTTGCTAAATCAATGAAAAATTGTTCTTATAATGATTCTGTTCACAGGATAAGATATTGGAATGCAGTAAACTTGCGCTACAGTGCTCAATACTCTGAGACTCCTAAAACAGTGCCCACTAAAAACTTAATAATTTGCAAAAAATAATTTTTCCCAATGCTCTATTCACAGGAAAAGACACTTCCCTCACCATCATTTGCCGGCTTTATGTTCATGAGGCGCTTGATTCCTTACCATTTATCACTCTAGATGGGTCATATATACAGCTGTAAGATACTGATCGGTCAAATGTGTGTGTGCGTGTGTATGTGTGTGTGTGGTGGCCACCATTGAGTCTATCGTGTTGAGTGGAATTAGTCAATGGGAAAGAGAGAGATACAGATTGACTGCATTTACTTGCATGACATAAATATATACATATTATGATACCAAAATCCAGTGTCAGACGGAACGTTTATCAGGAGGACATACCAAAAGTGGAAATTGCCACAAACATGCGGGAGTCAGAGGTAAGACAGAGAGGGAACATGTGTGAATAAATGTCAAAGGGCTAATACCAACCTAGAACTGAGCATTAAATACAGGCAAAAAAAAAATGCACATGATGGCCTCTAAGTGTATGTATTGCAATCCACAATATGTAAGAGAAGTAAAGGAGAGAGGGAGAGAGAAAAGAGATCAAGAACCTGCCATTTAGGCAGGCTAAGGGAGGAGGCGGTAATTGGGGACATTGGTGGTGGGAAATTGGCACTGGTGGAGGGCGGGTGCTGGAACACTATGTGACCGAAACCTCCAAACATGAACGACGTTGTAATTGTTTATCTCACGGGTGGTATAATAAAATATTTTATAAAAATAAAAATAAATAAATAAGTAAACAAATACTTAAAGACAACAAAAAGATTGAAAGCAAAGAAAACACGATGAAATACAAACACATTCACTGCTCTTGGGTTGGGAAAATCAACATTGTCAAAATGATAATGCTCCCTAGAGCTTTGTCCTGATTCAGGCCGTCCCTAGAAGGATATACATGATATTCTTCAAAGAAATTGACCGAACACTTCAGAAATTTATATGGATAAATAAAACCCCATGAGTAGCTAAAGCAATCCTTGGGAACAAAGAAGAAGAGAAGTTTCGCCTTTCCAACTTCAAACAGTAATACAGAGCAGTAGTAATTAAAAAGCATGGTATGGGAATAAAAACAGACCTGGGAACCTACGCAATAGAGTTGAGTTCCTAACACCCTGACTACAATACACAATAATTTAATCTTTTTAAAGTAGCAAAAAGTATGAAATGTAGCAAGGAAAGCATCTTCAACAAATGGTGCTGGGAAAACTGGGCACGTAAAAAAGGAATATGTACCTCTGTCTAACGCCATGCACAAAGTTCAGATCAAAATGAATTAAAGAACTCAATATCAGACCTGAATCCATAAAGTATCTCAAAGAAAATATAGGAAAAACCCTCTACGATAAAGAAGGTAAAGGCATCTTCAAAGTGAAACACCACTAACAAAGCAATGAAAATCAAAGATAAACATATGGGACTATATTAAACTAAAAAGTCTTCACCTACAAGAAACAATGACAAATATACAAAGACAGTCCACAGAATGGCAAAGAATATTCACCCAGGGGGCTGGCGCAATAGCACAATGGGTATGGCTTTTTATCTTGCACGCGACTGACCCAGGTTCAATTCCCACCATCCCACATGGTCCGCAGTGAACTGCCAGGAGTAATTAATTCCTCACTGAAGAGGCAAGAGTAACCCCTGAGCAACGCCAGGTGTGACCCAAAAACAAAATAAATTAAAAAAGGAATTTTCACCCAATACCCATCAGATAAGGGATTAATTCAGGATTATTAATTAAGGATTAATATTCAGAACTTTACAAGAAGAAAACAACCAACCCCATCAAAAACTGGGGGAGAAGAAATTAACAGAAACCTTGACAAAGAAGAAATTTGGATGGCAAAAAGCATATGAATAATGCTCATCATCACTAATCATCAGAGAGATGAAAATCAAAACAACAATGAGATATCACCTCACACCACAGAGACAGGCACATATCCAAAAGAGGAAGAACAAAAAGTGCTGACGTGGATGTGGGGCAAAAGGAACTCTCATCCATTGCTGGTGGGAATGTCGACTGATACAGCCAGTTTGGAAAATATTATGGACATTCCTCCAAAGATTAGAAATTGAGCTTCCTTTTTGACCCAGCCATATCACTCCTGGGAATAAGCCGAGAAGCCAAAAACACACAGCAGAACACCATCTGCACTTTTATTTTCATAGCAGCACTTTTGCTAGCCAGAATCTGGAAGAACCAGAGTGCCCAAGAACTGATAACTGGAGAGAGAAACATTGGTTCTTTGGAATGGAAAACTATATAGCTGTTTGGAAAAAAATGAAGTTATGAAATTCTCCTATAAATTGATGGACATGATCCTCTGATAATGTTCAGTGAAATTAACCAGAGGGAAAAAGAGAGATGTTGAATAAATACACATATACATTTAGATATACATGGGTGTTATGTGTCACTATCACTATCTTCCCATTAATCATCTATTTGCTAGAGCGGGCACCAGTAATATCTCCATATGTCCTGTCTCATGCTAGTAGAACCCAAAGGCATCTGCTTGCTCCAGGAACATAAAGAGTCTCAAACCATTATATTAGGTCATGGGAATGACCTAATATAAATGTTACTGGTATTTGGCATATCAAATACTACACGAGCAGTTTGCCAGGCTTGCCGTATGGTGGCATATTAAGAAATGTTAAATTTCTGAATAAAAATGAGTATTATGAATAAAAAAATAACCAGCAATAGATGTTTAAATTAAAAAGTAGATAGCTGGGGCCAGAAAAATAGTCCACTGGGTAGGATGCCTGCCTATATTCAGCTGACCCAGGCTGGACCCCGGTATGCCATAGGGTCCCTGGAGCACTGCAAGAAGTGATCTGAGTTATGTGTGTGTATATATATATATATATCTGTGTGTGGAGAGAGTATGATATCAATATCCAAGGTAAGGCAAAACATGAATAAAGATGGCTTCTCAATTGGTAGAATCTAACACAAACAGGTGGGAATCAGAGGTTACCTAAAACATTATGCTAATAAACCTTAAAAATGATAATACCCACCTGGAACTCAGCATTGGATATAGTCAAAGGGATAAAAACAAAAACCTCTAAATGTATGTATTGCAATCCACAATGTATAAGAGGAGAGAGAGAAAGAGAGAGAGAGAGAGAGAGAGAGAGAAGAGATAAAGCACCTGCCATTGAGGCAGGTTAGGGGAATGTATAAGGAATTGGGGACATCAGTGGCAGGAAATGGGCATGGAACACTGTAACCCAAACTAGAACATCTTCGTAATTGTATATCTCACAGTGGCACAATAAAATATTTTTTTTAAATGCAGAGCCAGGAGTTACCATTAGTACTGCTGGATATGACCCAAAATGCCAAAAAAGATATTTTGGGGTATTCACAGCCAGTCATGTACAATGTTGTACTCCTAGCTGTACTCAGGAATTTCTGTTGGCATTCCTTGAGGAGATGTCTACTATTTTTAATTTTGGGGGGCTTTTTCGGTCACAGCTCGTGATGCTCAGGGGATACTCCTAGTTCTGCACTAAGGAATTACTCCCTCGGGGTGCTTGGAGGACCATATGAAGTGCCGAGATCTAACTGGACCTGTTGCATGAAACACAATTGCCCTATTTACTTTACTTCACTCCAGCCCTGAATGCGAGCTTTTAAAGCTGCTGACATGGCCAACAAGACTGTCTTCTCCGAGGGAGCGTGCTTTGTATGTCTTTTGCCTTTAGGCTGACCCCAAACTCCTGTATCCCCCCTCCCGTGTCCTTAGTCCACATCCCTGGGGAGAAGCGGAACATATTGGGGAAGAGACAAAGATGCGAATCACATAGACGGTTTGGGGGGGCTGCTCTACAGGCATTGCCCCCAACTTCTGGAGAAGCCCCCTGACAGTTGAGTGTTTTCTTTCAAACTGGTGTCCAGGTGGGGACTCGTGGGGGTTCCGATGACATCACAGCTTCTGGCTCTGCTGATTGGAAGATCCCAGAGCCCTGGAACCTGAACGCAACTAGGCAACGGTAAACTCTGCTCTAGTGCCCAGAGCCTTGTCTGCTCAGCTTGACGGCAGCCACAGCTGACATTGGGGAGAATTTGGGGCTATCGCGGGAGAGTGTGAACCCAACATGGCCAGCCATGGTCAGAGTCCTGGGTCTGAGCCCCAGAGCCCCCAGTCCAGTACCACAGGGTACCCTTTCGGAGGTGGTGCTAGAGGAAGGGATGCCAGGACCTTCAGGTAGGTGCTGGGGCCAGAGAGGGTTGAGGGGTTGAGGTGATGGGAGAAGTGAGGAGACCCAGAGACCAGAAGGAACAGCTCTTGGGGTGTCTGGCAGGGAGGAGGCATACAGGTTGACAGCCGGCACAAGGAGAAAGAACCTGGTTAGGGAGGGGAGGGAAAAATAGGGGTGTCCCTCTGTGTCCTCAGAGAGAGATTCTGCCTCGAGGTAATTAGAGGTCATGTGGGTGTGAACAGACAAGATGGGTGGGAGGAGGAGGTGAAGGAAGGAGAAGCCTTCGGAATGGGGGGGTACATTAAGACTAAGGGACCCATGAGGAATTTCTGGGCATGAGCCTGGTCTCTCTCCACAGTTTGCTGGGGGAGAACTCAGCCCCTGGACCATTGCTGGATCCTGGAAGAGGAAGAGGGAGCAGACATTCTACGAGGAGGAGGAGGAGGAGGAGGAGGAGGAAGAGGAGGATTTGGAAGAGGAGGAGGAAGAGGATGATGAGGAGGACCCTGGAGCACTGGACATCCTGATCTATGCAGGTGTCCCATGTCAAGGCCACCAAAGGGGGATGTGGTCATTGCAGGGGTGGAAGAGGAACAGGAGGAATCCGAGGAGGAGAAGGAGGAGGAGGAGCAGGAGAAGCAGGTGGAGGTGGTGGAGGAGAAGGAGCAGGAGAAGCCGGAGGAGGAGCATGAGATGAATGAGGAGGACCTGGAGGAGGAGGAACAGAAGGACAAGGTGGAGGAGCAGGAGAAGGTGAAGGAGGAGGAGGCAGAGGATCAGGAGCCGGAAGAGGAGAAGGAGGAAGCGGAGAGGGAGGAGCGAGAAGAAAACAGGGACACAGTCACCAAGGCTCAGCAAAGCAGGCATCAGCCAGGACCCTGGCCTCGGGGTGCTGTTCGGAGGCGGAGGCAGCTGTCCCTGGAGGAGCAGCAGGAAGACGAGGAGCAGTCACTTTGGCTGCAGAGGAAGAGGCGGCGACAGGAGAGCCGAAGTGCTCCCCGAAAGCACCACAAAAGTCTTCCCGCAAGCTGCTAGGTAGGAGCCGTGGCCCGGGTCCCCAACCTGTACACAGGAGGCGCACAGATGTGGTGACCCTGGAAGGTGACCGGAGGGTACCCGGGTTCGGGACCACTGCAGATATCGCTGGAGACCTGAACAGTGCTGCTTTGCGGTATGCTCCCTGTACTCACGGCTGAGGCCTCCCCAGAAGGGGGTCCCTGTACGCCTATTCCTACCCAGTGGCTCACACCGAGGATGTGTGGGCAATGCTGGGTTCTGTGCCGCTACCCTGACTGTGGGGAGCAACCCTGTCCTCCCAGCTGGGAGAGAGCTCCAGGGAGGTGGAAGGCTGTGAATTTGAGGTTCCACAATCCTGTCTTCCCACAGAGGACCCTGTAGTGAGAAGATTCCTGTCCTGGGATAAAGACCTGATGGTCTCTGACAAGGTACGCTGGGTATTGCCCAGCCACTGTCCTTAGGGAGGCCAGCTCCATCTCTCTGCGCTGGGGCGCCTGCCAAGCTCACCCATGCCTGGGCACCTTTTCTCTTTGCTCTTTGGGAGCTATGAATCTTAGGGGACACGGGTCAGGGGAGGCCTGGTCCTTGAGTCTGGTGTGGGCACTGTGTTCCCACCCAGTGGGGCACACATAGCGCTCTCTCTCCTCTACCCGCTCCTGGGGCACGGCATCCCAGTCCCCCAGGGCCATGTCTGTGAGTTTTCCTCTCCTCTGACTCAGCAAAGAGTCTCAGTGTGCTCACTCTTCATCCTGCTTTCTGGATTCTTGAATCTGAATGCTGCACCTCCCCTCCACACTGACCCCCCATGACCCGTACCTGTATTTCCCCTAGTACCTGCTGGCCATGGTCATCGCCTACTTCAGTCGCTCTGGTCTCTTTTGCTGGCAGATCCGGCGCATTCACTTCTTCCTGGCCCTGTGAGTACCAACCCCAGTAAGCCCCAACTCAGCAGCGCTGTGACCCCGTCAGCCTCCCTCCACCCGAGGGTCTCTCTGCAGTGTCTCCTTGATAGAACACGGTGGGCGTGAATCCCAGTGGGGCTCCTGGAATAGCGATGCCAGGCGAACCCACTGGGTGCCTCCTGACCACCTAGCGCTGTGTCCACAGCTACCTGGCTAGCGATATGGAGGAGGACAACCAGGCGCCCAAGCAGAGCATCTTCTCCTTCCTGTACGGCCACGGCCGCCAGCAGCGGCCCCAGTTCCACAGGCTTCGGTTCCAGCTGCTGCGTTCCATGGGTTGGAGGACCCGGGTGACTCGTGAGGAGTGCGAGCAGGTGGGGCCCACCAGTGGGCTCTGAGAGGGCTGGCATGGGATGGAGGCCGAGTGGGGCCAGCAGCACAACATGGGCCGCGATCTGTTTCCACAGATCCAGGCCTATGAGCTTGAGCTGTGGGTGTGGGGCCGAGACCGCACCTGCTTGACCTAGAGCCAGGCTAGAAGCCAGGGCACGGCCTGAGATGGTGAGTGGGGCCGTGGGGTGCAGATCAGATCCTGTCTCTCGGGGGAATTCCCCGTGCTGGTGCCTTAGCCTCAACTTCTCCTGCCATAGCCCCTCAGACCAGTTCTGGGGGCCCCCCAGCACTCTCATGTTCCCTTCCCTGGAAACTTGGAGAGTTGGGGAGGAGGCCAGCTAGACCCCAGGAGGTCCTGTCCCAGGCATTGAGATCATCCCATCCCTCACCTGTACACAGATCCTGTGCCGGGCCCAATGGCCAGGTGTGAGGCTTGGAGGAACAGAGATGGGTGCAGGGCCTCAGGGCGAGGGAAGGCGTGCTTCCCCCCATACTGTGTAGTGATGCGTTTCCATCCATGCAGGGCCTGCCCGTGCCTGGAGCATCACCACCAGGACTGTCGGCATCAGATCCACCAGGCACTAGAAAATTGTCCCAGAGCCATAACGGAATTCACCTGGAAGCAGCGTGTGAGCTTTTAGTTGTATGTGAAGACCCACATTACTGTCCCCCCACCCCAGCAAGAGCTGCTCCTTCTCCCACTCCCCTCCAGATCAAGAGTCACGAGGTACCACCCAGCAAAAGCCCTTCCCGGCTCTACCTGACACCAGTCTCCTATATGGACAATCCAGCAGGCTGCAGAATGTTCGAGGAGGGAATATTAACATCATGGCCCGCAGGACCTTAAGACTTGTGGAATTCTGGGAGTCTAGGAAAAGGCAACCAAAAAATCCATTTTCTTTTATGTTCAACAATCTGGAAAATTTCCCCAATTGTAGAGCACGTACCTGAGTTTACTCTCCTGCAGGGGAGACTTCCGTGCTTGGACCATCTACTTATTGCAGGGTGTGGAGAAAATGGGCTGCAAGGGGCAGGAAGTAAGATTTGGAGATGAAAGCTGCTGGAAACAGGACCAACTTTTTATGGTGGGGTTGACAATATATCTGCGATAGGGGTATTGATATGGCTATCAAAAAGATTTGAGTAGAAGTCCTGGATAATCTTCTCCATTGCCTTTCTGGAAGATGTGATAGATCCATCAGGGCGTCGGAGGGCAGTCATCTTGGTCTTATAGTTGGCGAAGGACAGGCGGGCAGTGCGAATACTTTTCCCGGCTTCTGCTGCATCTTCCAGTATTTCTGCTCTTCTGTCTTTGAGGTCTGCTTTTATCGCTTCTCTGCACTGTTTAGCAAGCTTGGACGTTAGCATTTGGTCTCCTGAGGCTCGCGCCTTGCCACGTTGGCGAATGAGCTCGAGAGTTTCTGAAGACAAGCGTCCTTTTGTGTTTTTCTCTCTCTCGGCATTCTTCGCACAATCATGGAGGTGCTGAACCAGTCGGTTGTATTCTTCATCGATGTCATCAATGATGGTATCTTTCCATGTTGCCGCAATGGTGCTAAAGAGTTCCCAGTTGGTGGTCGTTCTGGGAGTTCTCTTCTTAAACTTTGCAGCCTTTTCTCCCGTTGCGGGTAGTAGAATTTTGCACGAAGGAGACGGTGGTCCGATCCTGTCTGGAATTTGGGGACGACAGCAACATCGGTCAGACAAAACCGTCGGTTGAAGATGATGTGGTCGATTTCATTGTGGAACTGTCCACCAGGAGATTCCCATGTCCAACGTTTCGCTTTAGCCTTCTGAAACTGTGAGTTCCCATGAATAGTCTTGGTGGACATGATGAACTCAGATAGTCTCTCACCCTGTTCGTTCCATTCTAGGCCATGGGTCCCGATGTGGAGTTCTTCAGCCAATCTTCTCGGTCCTATCTTGGCATTAAAATCACCGACTATGATCTTGTAGAAGGTATGATCTTTTTTATAGAACTCCTCCAATTCCATGTAGAATTTCTCAATTTCATCTTCTTTGTATGTGGATGTTGGTGCATAGACAATGAAGATAGAAATTGCTGGCAGTGGGCCACATCTCTTCAAGTGTAATCGTCCTATTCGGTTTGTTAGGCATTCAAATGAATCAATGTTGACAGCCATGTTCGTGTTGACAAGGACACCAATGCCACCGACGCCTCTTTTCATCACATGTTCCAAGGAACAATTCTTCTCCGGTGTCAAATACAGCATGATGCGACTGACGCCTCCTCGTCTCAGTCAGACCAATGATGTCGTACTTGATCTTTCTTGCTTGCAGCATCAGATCCTCAATATATGCTTCCGTTGCCAGTGTACGTGCATTGAAAGTACAGACAGTCATTTTAGTCCTTCTTCGTTTTGGCAGCCTAGGACAGCCGTGAAATTTTTATCAGGCACTGCTTGTTTGCCTTTCTTACTGCTGCCGTATTAAGGGCTCTTTCGGGGTCAGGAAAATAAACATTTTTGTTACTGGGTTTGGCATATCGAACACGCATCGGACAGCTTGCCAGGCTCTGCCATGCGGGCACTATATTCTCATTGCTTTGTGTGGGCTCCTCTCTGAGGGTGGGTAGAATATTTGTGGTAGTTTGGGGTAAGGTGGAGGTGAATGCCGCTGTACGGGAAAGCTGGTTTCTGCTCTGCCGGGTGTACCTGTGTCTGAGGCTCAAGCATTCCCTGGGTTTGAAATACTCTCCTCTGAAGGGGCGGGTCTCTGCAGGGCGGGTCCTTGTAGGCTGGGTTTCTGACAAGCTGGGCTGGAGACTGGATTAATCTGTGGGCTGGAGAGTGGATTAATATGCTGGGGGGAGATCTTACTAGCTGCAGAGTGTGGATTGTGACACAGATCGCTGCCAGCAAGGTGTGGGAGTTTCTCTGGCCTCCTCCGAGGCTCCATCGGGATGGTGGACTGTTGGAGGACATGTTTAGCTAATCTGGGAGTTTTGTTGTTTTGCTCACTCCCAGCTTAATCTTATTTAAGCCAATATTCATTCTAATGAGATCTCTCTTCTATGTAAACACTGCTAGAGGGTGTGGCAGTTACAGAAGTCACCTTGATTGAATAACTTCTGACTTATACATCTACTAAGACTTCTATGTTTTCTAGATTGGGCACAGGTCCTCTTTTATACCCACTGCACCCAACGTGGGACAGTTAGAATTTACCAGGAGACTACCACCCTGGCTACGCTGAGACTAAAGGTAGACTATAGGAAGGATCATACTAGTTTGCTCTAAGCAGGCGAGTATGACCCTTTCAGTACATGAGAACAAGATACTCAGAATCACCCTGGTGCAGATAATAATAAGGACCTTGTGGGTACCATCTAGATTACATGAAGCTCATGAAGTTAAGATGTATTACTTTATATCAGCCCCCTCTCTCTCCAGTGTTTTACATAAGAGATAATCTCGGGATTATTCCTTGGTGTAACCTTTGTTTATACCTACAACAGGGTGTGGCACTACACTCTGTTTAGGGTTCTTTGTTGGCATGACAACCTCCCGATTGGGTTACTTTGGTGTATATAAGGGGCTGACTTGAGGCCCCTTCACCTTTGCCTTTTGGTTCCTCAGCCTTCAGCTTTTTGGCTCCTGCGGCTTTTGGCTTTTGGCTTTGGTCTTTTGCTCTTTGGCGTTTTGCTCCATCTTCTAGTGCTGTGGAAGAGCTTTTGTACTATTAAAAGCCATTTTTGGAACTGCACCCGGACTCGTGAGTTTTCATCTGTTCTCCCGGCGTCCTCGGAGGTAGAAGACAACCTCTGTCCTGACACTGTCGGGGACCCCGGCGGCGTTCCCGACATTTGGCGTCCCTGGGTGGGCCCGACGGACATCGTCTGGCCTAATTATCATCGGACAGAGATCATCTGCGTCCGAACCGTGAGTGAAATGATGGATTTCTCGTGGTATAGATATGTTGTACCTTTTACTGGGTCAGAATCATACATAGCCCAGTCAATGAAGTTCCTTTCTGAGAACTACTCAATCTTTTCACAAATCATCTGGGTCCTTGCTATTTTTTAAACTGTACCTTTGTGTAAGGACAATGTTTAATAGAGAGAGGGGAAGAAAGTAATAGTTTGAATGCAATCTTTAGGGACGAGGTTTACTCAGCGATTAAAGAAATAAGTGAGAATCATAAAACTACAGGTAAACTGGTCTTAAAGCTTGAGGACAGAATTATTAAACAGAGTTTAAAATTTGAAAAGAAATTAGAAGAACAGGAAAGTAAAATTATTAAACAGATTTTAAAATTTGAGGAAAAATTAGAAGAACAGGATTTAAAATTCAAAGAAAAATTAGAAGGACAGGATTTAAAATTCAAAGAAAAATTAGAAGGACAGGATTTAAAATTCAAAGAAAAATTAGAAGAACAGGATTTAAAATTCAAAGAAAAAATTAGAAGAACAGGAAGATAAAATTATTAAACAGGATTTAAAATTTGAAATAAAGTTTGAAGAGCAGAAGAAGGATATCGATAAAATCAGCATTATCTTAGAGGAAGAAATTGACAGACAGAGAGATAGAATAGATGGACAGAAAGAGGAGGTTTGGAAGTTACACATAAGATTGAAAGAACAAAAGGAAGAAACATATAGGAAACTTGAAAACTTAAACCAAGAAATGGATGTGTTACTGCAGGGAGATTTCTGATTTCATAACTTATCAATCAGGACCTAGCGCATACCCAATACTGAGGTGTGAACCAACTAAAAGCCGTTCACAAACACGCCCCAAAGCTGTAGACTTGAAAAGGTGTATACATTCCCAGCAAAAAAAATCTAAAAAGAATTCTAATGTGGCTGATAACTTAGAGGAGGAACAGGAAAACCCAGAGGAGGCAAATTCCCAAGCTGAAAATCTCCCCAGAGTTAATACCCTCAATGGGGTAGATGTTCCTCTGCCAGATACCACAAGCTCTGATGAGGAAGAACGGGAGGAACAGATTAGCTCGAGTCAAAGAGCAAAGCCCAGCAATCTTTCTCATGACCAATCTAAAGATAAAGTAAAACCGATTCATGAAGACTTAAAAATTGAGGCAATAACCCCGTTTAGGAAGGCTTGCGACAGGTTTGGAATATCAAGTCCTTATACTTTAAAATATTTAGCTGATTGGAGCGAAAATGATCAGTGGGTATTGGGAGACTTTGAAACGGTAGCCCATACTTGTCTAAACAAATCACAGTACATGCAATGGCATATGTGGTATGCAGATGGGGTTAACCAGAATATTGACACTTTAAGAGAAAAGGAGTCAGGCCATACTATAACTTTTGCCATGCTAAAAGGTGAAGGTGAATGGAAAAAGAAAGCAAAACAAGCGACATTACCTGAACCTATTTTAAAATTTGTTCGGGAGACAGCATTAAAAGCGTGGGAAAGAGTAGGTTCCGACCCAGAATTTCTAGGTAGCTATACAAAAATTTACCAGGGTCGTGATGAACCATACTTTGATTTTGTTGGGAGATTATGTGAAACAATCCAAAGACAGGTTCAAGACCCAACCACTCAAGAAATCCTAAAACGAAACTTAGCATATGAGAATGCTAATCAAAAATGTCGAGCATTACTATATGGTATTAAGGAAAAGGATGACCTCATGGGGTATCTAAAGGCCTGTAGAAATGTCGGTTTAACCTCCCATAAAACACAGGAAGATATAGGAGGCTTATCCCATACAGCAGGAGGATCAGGAGGGGGATGAAATGTCAGACAGCTCTAGGGGGAGAAACAATAAACTTCAAAGAATAAACAAACAAACAAAGAGAAACTATTCTAATAATCGCAGCTCCACCCCTCGGAGGGCCCCACCTGGACCATGCCCAAGGTGCAGGAAGGGAAAACATTGGGCCAGAGACTGTCCGTCTCGGAGACGAAGTCAGCCTCAGGCTTCATCTGGACAGATAACCTGCTTTAACTGTGGAGGGAAGGGGCACAACCGTAGAGATTGCCCATCTCCTAAAACTATCAATACAGGGCAACATCCTAATAATCCCTTTATGGGAAATATTACATGGACTCCCTCCCAGGTTCCACAAGTTCCGCAGGCTCAAATGACACCTATGCCTCCCTCGAATGCGGGAAACTGGGTGGGGGGGCCAGCCCCAGGCCCAGCTGAATCCAGGGGCACCCTCATTCATCCCACCTGCCCAGTATCCTCCGAATCAGAACCCACAGAATTACAATCAATAAATACTCTCCAGCCTAACACATCAGGCAGTGGCAGTCTCGACATTCTTTGCCCTAAGACTGTCACAATAGACCCAAGTCAAGACCCCTACATGCTAAAAACAGGGATTAAAGGACCTGCTCCCCAGGTAGTATGGGTTTAATTCAGGGAGCGATTGGCTGAAATTTAAGGGAATTATGGTGCATTTCGGACTTCTGGATCCTGAATCTCATGGAGAGATAATACTGTCAATATCTGTGCCAACTAAATGGACTTTTTAAAAAGGGGAACCACTTGCTAAACTATTATTATTTTTTGAGGATCCGTATAGTCAGTCCGAACACCCTACAGCTGGTGGCTTAAACAGTACCAACCATTCTGCCAACTTCATTGTTGGTTATGCAGCCACACAGAACCAAGCCCACCAGCCACCTGCTAACTATCTAGTTGGGTACACTGCCAGAATTTCTCAGGCCAAGCGGCCGGTTATACCCATTGAAATTTATAAAAGGAAATTCAAAGGCATGTTGGATACAGGGGCAGACATATCCATAATCTCCACCAAGTATTGGCCCTCTAACTGGGCCCTAAAGAAAGTGTCCCATAGCCTGAGCGGGGTAGGCAATATCTCCTCCTCTCTTCTCCGACAGAGTGCGAGGTGGCTGCCGTGTATTGGCCCTGAAGGGAATGTGGCCATGGTCAAGCCTTATATAGCCCCTATGCCTTTAACTTTGTGGGGTCGAGACATGTTGGAGCAGTGGGGGGCAGTAATCCACATACCTCGTCCAATTCCCTGTCGAGCACCAATTCCAGCTCTCCATAATAAGCCTAACACCAGGGAGTAACCCTTTTAATTGGGGGCCGCTGTGGTTAAGCGCCCACCACCTATCCGTATTCAGTGGAAGTCTGACAAACCTATATGGACACCACAGTGGCCCCTCAATACCAAAAAAGTTAGAGGCGCTAACAAATCTAGTGGAAGAACAGCTGAAATTAGGACATATTGAGGAAACGTTTTCAGAATGGAATTCTCCTGTTTTTGTAATACAGAAAAAATCAGGCAAATGGCGTTTGCTGATTGACTTAAGGAATGTAAATTCTACTATGGTCCCCATGGGAGCCCTACAACCTGGGCTCCCTCTCCAGCAGCTATTCCTAAGGATTGGCCGCTAATTATCATAGATCTAAAAGACTGCTTTTATAGCATACCTATCCACCCAGATGATCGGAAAAGGTTTGCATTTTCAGTCCCTTCCATTAATCATAAAGGTCCTTTACGTAGGTTTCAGTGGACAGTATTGCCCCAAGGAATGACTAATTCACCTACGATGTGTCAACACTTTGTTGATGAGGTTTTTGCGACCCATTCGTGCTAAATTTCCTGGTGCATACATCATCCACTACATGGATGATATCCTGCTAGCTTGTGACAATTCCAGAGATCTCCAGAATTTATATAATGATGTAATGACAGTTTTACCAGAGGCTGGCTTACAAGTAGCTCCGGAAAAAAATTCAGATGCAGCCTCCATATGAATATTTGGGCTATGCTCTTGACCGCACTACAGTGCGCCCTCAAAAAATTTCCATTAGTCAGAAAGGGCTCAAAACCTTGAATGATTTCCAAAAACTGCTGGGGGATATCAACTGGGTGCGCCCCTCCCTTGGTATTCCTAACTGTGAGCTCAGTAACCTGTTCCACACCCTTGAAGGTGATCCTGCTTTAAATAGCCCAAGGCAGCTAACTCCTAAAGCTCAGAAGGAATTAGATTTTTTTCATGGATCGGCTTCAAAAATCTTACCTCTCCAGATTTAATCCCGGAGAAAAGGTATGGTTCTTGGTCTTCAACACTCCCGAGTCTCCAACTGCTGCTATAGCCCAATTATCTGGACCGTTAGAATGGGTTTACTTACATAACAAGCAGAATCGTACTGCTACACCTTACCTTGAGATGATAGCTAACCTCATAATTAAGGGAAGATCAAGAACCCAAGTATTACTTGGACATGATCCCCATGTAATTGTACTACCTGACCCTAAAAAAGAAATTGAAGCTGTTTTACCACTCAGTGAAATCCTTCAGAGAGCTTTAGCAGATTTTTCAGGAGAAATATCTTATCATTACCCAGCTGGAAAAACCTGGGAATTTCTGAAAAGGACACCTTTTGTAATTTCCACCATTATCCGCTCCTCTCCCATTCCTGATGCTCCAGTGTATTATATTGATGGCTCCTCATCAGGAAGGGGTGGAATTACAGGTCCTTCATTGACCACTACTGTGCATACAAATTATAAATCTGCCCAACAAGTGGAACTCGCCACCTTGATACATTTACTATCCCGTATATCTGGCCCATGTAATGTGGTGAGTGATTCTGCATATGTAGTTGGTTTATTTCCTGGAATTGTCACTGCTTCTTTAAATGCCCATAATCCTATAATTCAGGAGCTGCTCCATAAACTACAAGATCTCCTCCGAAATAGAACATTCCCTATATACATCTCCCACATCCGTTCTCACAGCCGACTCCCGGGCCAATGGTTCGAGGAAACGAAGCGGCAGATCTCTTGGCAGCACCAGTATTTAAATCAGCTGAGGAAGAGCACCAGACTCTACATACAAATGCCCGCCGCCTTCATGTACACCATGGCATCCCATGGAGACAAGCTAGACAAATTGTCCAAGAACTGTCCTGTCTGTGCTCCTTTACATTGTACATCTCATGTAGCAGGAGCAAATCCTCGAGGTTTACAGACAAACCAATTGTGGCAGATGGATATAACTCATACTAACCTATTTCCCAACAAACCTTTCCTTCATGTGGTCATCGATACATATTCCCGGTTCATATGGGCTGTTCCTATGACGTCTGAAAGAGCTAAATCTGTTTGTTCATTTTTACTCCAGTGCTTCTCCGTCATGGGTATTCCCCATACCATAAAAACAGATAATGGTCCTGCTTACACCAGCAAAACCTTCAAATCCTTTTGCGAGGAATGGCAGATCAAACATATTACAGGAATTCCATATAATCCACAAGGACAAGGAATAGTTGAACGTGCCCACAGAACGCTTAAAACTCAGCTATTAAAGCAACGAAAAACAAGTATGCCTCCAATGGATTCTTTATCTTTAACATTATTCACCTTAAACTTCTTAAATATACCTCAAGGAGATCCCTATACCGCGGCTGAACGTCACTTTCAAGAAGATACGCAAACTCAAAAAACAGTCAATTCACCTATCTGGGTGAAAATTGATGATAAATGGATTGCAGGTCACCTCCTCATTCGGGAAGAGGCTATGCTTTCATTTCTACAGACGATAACCCCTGCCAAGAAACTCTGGGTTCCTCTCTGCGACTTGTTAAGACTAGAATTCTCCAAGAATCAGAAAACAACTAATTCTTTCAATATAAAGTCTTAAATTTTAAATTGCAAATTGCTGTTTAAACTTCCTGGATTGGTTCATTTTAATAATGATCTTGTTTTGCAGTCTGTGATCATGGTTCATGTCTAATATCTTGCATTACAGCCTAAATATTTTCTTTCTTACAAAAAAAGGGTGGAAAAATGGGTGGACTCTGAGCACAGTGCTCATTACAAAAATGTTTGCTAAATCAATGAAAAATTGTTTTTCTAATGATTCTGTTCACAGGATGAGATATTCGAATCCAGTAAACCTGTGCTACAGTGCTCAATACTCCGAGACTCCTAAAACAGTGCTTGCTAAAAAATTTAATAATTTGCAAAACTAATTTTTCCCAATGCTCTATTCACAGGAAAAGACACTTTCTCACCATCATTTGCCGGCTTTCTATTCATGAAGCGCTTGACTCGTTACCATTTATCACCCTAAATGGGTCACATATACAGCTGTAAGATATTGATCGATCAAATGTGTGTGTGGGGTGTGTGCATGTGGTGGCCACCATTATGTTTGTGATTAATGTTGTGTCTATGTTATGTCTCAACTACTACCTTCTCAATTTCTGACCACTACAAACCTCTATTACATTCATCAGCTCCACTGCTGATCCACTAGGTTTATCAATTTTAAAATCATCAATTCTCATACTTATTTCCCTGCTCCACCCATGTTGGAGCTTCTTTATATTCTTCTCTCCATCCCAGACTTGGATCCCTACAAAGCCTTAAAATCTCTACTTGTGATTAACCTCGAAAAGTGTTTTTGTCTCGCCTAAGCTACAGGTACAGTTACCGGTGCCAATGTTCCCTTGCTGAAGAAGCCCTGCAAGACGCCCACACCGATGTTCCGGACACCTGTTCCAGCACTCAAGACTCCAGTTCCAGAATTCGAGATACTTGTTCCAGTGCTCATGAAACCTGATCCAGTGTTCCTGATAATACATCGAGTCCCTGATGATTGCTCTCCCGAGACTCATTCCTGTCTTCACCAATGCTGCTGTTCCAGAATCAGTTCTTCAGTTCTTCAGACCTTGTTCCGGAGATGTGACTTCATGGGAAATTGACTCTCACTAATTTAGGACAATACAGGCTGTAGTCTGTTATGACCAAACAGCCAGAGACATTTTACTATGAACTTTACTCTGTTCAAGATTAATTCGGACATTGGGACAACATATGATATTACCTTGTAATTGGAATTGTTCCTTTTCTGTTTCTCTCCTCTGTATGTATTATTTAGAATACTTGTATTTTTATATTTTTGTAAACAAAAAAGGGAGAGTTGTTGGAGGACATGTTTAGCTAATCTGGGAGTTTTGTTGTTTTGCTCACTCCCAGCTTAATCTTATTTAAGCCAATGTTCATTCTAATGAGATCTCTCTTCTATGTAAACACTACTAGAGGGTGTGGCAGTTACAGAAGTCACCTTGATTGAATAACTTCTGACTTATACATCTACTAAGACTTCTATGTTTTCTAGATTGGGCACAGCTCCTCTTTATACCCACTGCACCCAACGTGGGACAGTTAGAATTTACCAGGAGACTACCACCCTGGCTACGCTGAGACTAAAGGAAGACTATAGGAAGGATTATACTAGTTTGCTCTAAGCAGGCGAGTATGACCCTTTCAGTACATGAGAACAAGATACTCAGAATCACCCTGGTGCAGATAATAATAAGGGCCTTGTGGGTACCATCTAGATTACATGAAGCTCATGAAGTTAAGATGTATTACTTTATATCAGCCCCCTCTCTCCAGTGTTTTACATAAGAGATAATCTCGGGATTAGTCCTTGGTGTAACCTTTGTTTATACCTACAATAGGGTGTGGCACTACACTCTGTTTAGGGTTCTTTGTTGGCATGACAACCTCCCGATTGGATTACTTTTGGTGTATATAAGGGGCTGACTTGAGGCCCTTTCACCTTTTGCCTTTTGGTTCCTCAGCCTTCAGCTTTTGTTTCCTGCGGCTTTTGGCTTTTGGCTTTGGTCTTTTGCTCTTTGACCTTTTGCTCCATCTTCTAGTGCTGTGGAAGAGCTTTTGTACTATTAAAAGCCATTTTTGGAACTGCACCGACTCGTGAGTTTTCATCTGTTCTCCCGGCGTCCTCGGAGGTAGAAGACAACCTCTGTCCTGACACTGTCGGGGACCCCGCGACGTTCCCCCGACACATAGCCACTTTTAGTAGCTTGACTTATTCTCTTATGAATAGGACAGATGAAATGTCTGGACATGTATGTCATTCCTTTCTCCTAACTTCCTCTGGAACCGTCTTTTTTCCTTCTATCACCCCTTCCCTTTAATTTCGTTCTGACTTAGCTTACTCTACCTTTATACTCAAGCATACACTCATAGTGCCTGTACCAAAATTTACTTGCCTGTCACCCAATTTATCAGCTGAGAATATTTCTTGAAACACTTCCTTCTGTGAGCTACAAATCAAACTAGGCTGGACCTTGCCCCTGTTGTGGGTTACTTTCCTCACAGTTCCCATCAATTTTTATATGCTATTCAATGTATCCTATATTGCATAGCTTCTAAAAAAGCTTGATACCTTTCTCATTACGTTAATGTGCCTGATATGATCCCGAGTTGGACTTTACTAAACTACAGTTGTAAATTACATACCTAATAAAGACAATCTAGGAGTCATTTTATTCCAAGTGTAAGAAAACTTCACAGGGCCAACACCTGGGCAAATGTACAGTATTTCAACATCAATAAAATCAACATTTCAGAGATCCCACAGAGCAGGATCAAGAGGCTGTAACTCAGAATCAGGATGGAAAGAGTTAATTGCAGTTCTGCTCAAGGTGATTAGTTAACAAGGAACGGAGTATCTCTGGGCGTCAGCTTTCCCCATGTAAAACTAGAGGTTTGACACAAATAGTGGAAGAGAACTCTTCTAACTCTAAGTCTGTGACACTTTGATTGTTCATGTTCTTGGATGAAGGGACACACTGAGAGAAATTGCTTCCTCTGTATGTCAGCAAATTGGAATGAAAGTGCCTGTGAATCTCTGTAAAGGTCGCTGCTGCCAACGGTCACAATTCTCGTGAACTCAATAAACGGTGCAATATTCTGGAAACAGCTGCCTCTCAGGAGTGGTGTTTAAGTCATCCAATTGGGAAAACAGAGGACAAAAAATAATTGTAAAATGCTTTCAGGGAGACATAAGAAGATGGAAATAGGAGCCCTTCTCTTTATGGAATCAAAGACTGTTGCATAACTATTCATGCAAGTTGTGGCTAAAATAAATACTTTTTTTTAAACTTCTTTAAGCTTTTTTTCTTAAAGAGACAGAAAAGAAAATGAAATATGAAAGAAGTAGCTTTCTTCATAAGTCAGAAAGTGGTGCTATTGCAAGAAAAGAAAGACGAAGGTACAAAGCGACACAGAGATGGTAGCAAGTCTGAGCTGTTCCCTGCAGTACGAACACACTGTGACCTAATTTGCAGACTCTCTCAGGTTTGCAGTGTAGATCCTGGTGCTGTCTCTTTCTATTAGTTTCCTTGGAAGTAGGACTGGCTGGGAGAAATTGGCTCAGTAGTACATCGGTAGTTATATTGCACAACAGCTGTGGAAAATTATTAAACTAAGCGAGAGACAAATGGCTTGGGAGGGAATAGAGTTAGCAACTCTGCAGACCTCATAACGGCCCATCATGTTGGATCTTCTTCCAAGATTAAGATCATGATTCCTAAATGAGAATTCAAATTGAAACTAAACTTTATATTTTACCCATCTTCCTTTCTTTGAGCTCTGATTTTTCTTCTGCCAGTTAGAGCTCATGATACCTGCCTCATTTTGTTCGATATATTTTTTTGTTCTTAAGCCTTGGTTCATGTTCCTCTGTCTCCCTCTTCCCAGACATATCTGTCCTCTGTAGCACATGTTGATCTACCCACAGTGACATATGCACACATGTGTGAACACATTCTCTGTTTTACGATCATTTAGGCCTATCCATACACATGTACACATAAGTGAAATTTAGTTCACTACTTATGTGTGTCTGATCTCTGGTGATTGGGCCACCCTGAATCTCTTCCCTCTGTTAGAGGTAATGGAAATAAAGCATATCCACTCCCCAAACGCTGAGCATTCAGACTGGCTTTACGTGCAACTGTTTTATTAGTTATATAGTATGAATTTGGTGAGAACATGCATGGAATGCCTTTAATCTTTTTCCTAACACAGCAGCCCAAATATGCATTGCTGCCTCTCCATTTTTTGCTCTGGTGAGTAGATTTCATAGCTTGTCACTATGACACACATCCAAAATACACTGTCAGGTCCAGGTGAAGATGTAATATGGAATTAGATTTAGGGCTTGTGTCATTCACTTCCCTGACCTAAGTGCAGGAGTGGAGATGCTGGATAAAAGAGGGTGGTGGTCATTTGTTTTTTCTTTTAACCTTCTGCTATAGAATCTCTGTGTAGTTGAGATAAGGGTTGATATGACTTCAGAATAGGGGCACATGCCTTGATTTATCTGTTGCTGTTGGAATTTCTTCCTGGGTGTGGATGATTCCACTGGGGCATCTTACAGGGCATGTCTGGAAGGAGGTGGGTGTGCGTGTCCTCCCCAGCGCTTTCTGACATGAGAAACTCATTTACTTGATGCTTTCTGATCCTCCCGTAACTCTGACTCCTTCAGATACAGCTACAGAGAACAAATTTCCTGGATGTCATACTGAAAAGTCTAATTAAAACTGACCTCATTGTGCAATGTTCTTGGGCAGATCATACATCCTGACCATGCTAAGTGATAGGGTATTCTTGCTGCTCCCCAACTATCCTGGTACCTCTCTAAAAGGTATGGAGGGCACTTGAATAAATATGCTATATCAGAGACTGTCCAACTGAGGGTGGACAACAGCTACTCTTCCTACATTCTCCACTTAGAATGACATCTGGAGGCAGGGAGATAGTACAGTAGGAAGGTGCTTTTCTTGTATGTGGTCAACCTGGTTCCAAATCCAAGCACCTCGTATGGTCAACTGCATTTATCAAAAGTGATATCTGAGCATAAAGCCAGGAGGAAGCCCTGAGCACTGCTGGGTGTAGTCCAAACAAACAAAAACATGGAATGACATCGAAAGAAAAAAAGATTCTGTACAGCAGAGATATTCATCAGCAGCATGGAAAGACAACTTATGGAATAAAAAAAGGTGTGCTGATATTATACCTGACTGGGGGTAGACATAAAGAAGTCACAAAAATTAACAGTGAAACAAAACCCCAAACTTCCAGGTAAAAAAACTGGGCATCAGATCAAAATGGATTAAAGATCTCAATATCAGACTTGAATCCATAAAGTACATTGAAGAAAATATAGGAAAAACCCTCCATGACATTGAAGTTAAAGGCATCTTCAAAAGTGAAACATCACTAACAAAGCAACTAGAAGAAAGGATAAACATATGGGACTACATGAAACTAAAAAGCTTCTGCACCTCAAAAGAAACAGTGACTAAGATACAAAAGCAGTCCACAGAATGGGAAAGAATATTCACCCAATACCCATCTGATAAGGGGTTAATATCCAGGATATATCAGGCACTGGTAGAACTTTACAAGAAGAAAACAAACAACCCCATCAAAAATGGGGAGAAGAAATGAACAGAAACTTCAGCAAGGAAGAAATTCGAATGGCCTAAAAACATATGAAAAAATGCTCATCATCACTGGTCATCAGAGAGATGCAAATCAAAACAACAATGAGATACCACTTTACACCACAGAGACTGGCACATATTCAAAAGAGCAAGAACAACAAGTGCTGGCGTGGATGTGGGGAAAAGGGGACACTCATCCATTGTTGTTGGGAATGCCGGCTGGTACAGCCTTTCTGGAAAAACAATATGGACATTCCTCCAAAGACTAGAAATTGAACTCCCATTTGACCCAGCCATACCACTCCTGGGAATCTACTCTGGGAAACCAAAAATATGCAGCGGAAACACCATTCCTACTTTTATGTTCATAGCAGTATTATTCACAATAGCCAGAATCTGGAAGCAACCAGAGTGCCCGAAAATCGATGACTGGATAAAGAAGCTTTGGTACATCTACACAATGGAATACTATGCAGCTGTTAGGAAAAATGAAGTTATAAAATTTGCCTATAAATTGATGGACAGGGAGAAGATTATGTTGAGCGAAATTAGCCAGAAGGAGAGAGACAGATACAGAATGACTGCATTTATTTGCATGGCATAAATATAAATGTACATATTATGATACCAATATCCAAGGTCAAGTGAAACATATATCAGGAGGTCTTGTCAAAGGTGGAAATTATCACAAACGTGTGAGAGTCAGAGGTTAGGTAAGACAGAAAATGGAACAGGGTGCTAATAATTGTCGAGGGTACTAATGCCAACCTAGAACTGAGCATTAAATAGAGGCAAAAGGATACACATGACAACCTTTTAATGTATGTTCTGTACCATAGTCTGGAAGGGAAGGAAAAGAGAAAGAGAGAGAGAAGAGAAAGAAATAAAGAACCTGCCATGGAGGAGGGCTGGGGAAGGGGGGAGGGAACCGGGGACGTTGGTGGTGGGAGATGGGCACTGGTGGAGGGACGGGTGCTGGAACACTGTATGACCAAAACCCAAACATGAACTTTTTAAATTGTATATCTTTTATTTGTATATCTCACGGTGGTATAATAAAATACTTAAAAAAAGTCAAGCAAAAAAAAAAAAAAAATGGGCAAAGGATTGGAATAAATGTTTTCCTAAAATAGACATAAATGGACAATATATACTTGAAGAAATGCTTCTATTCACTCATCACCAGGAAAATGCAAAGTGAAGCGTCCAGGGCTAGCTCAGGGGCAGAGCGCCTGCCAGGCAAACTTGAAGTTGATGAGGTTTCAGCGGTGTTCCACACACCCTCAGAAGTCACAGTAACTGCTACTCAGGATCTTTAGCACCAACACATGGGGAGTGTGTAGTCTCCAGTGCATCACAACCAGAGTCCTTGAGAGTCCTGCTACCACATGAGTTCCACTGGTCATAGCAGAAACGATGACAAAAAGGGAAGGGCAAGGGGAAAATAACAAACAACAAAGCTACCTCAGTGTGACTTTACTTCACAGCTCTTAGAACTGTTATCATGAAAAAGATAAACATGACTAACAGGGCAAGGATGAGCTGAAAAGGTAACTCTTACCCAGTCTTGGTGGGAATGTAAATTGGTGCAGCAGCTATGAAAAGCGGTATTGAGACTTCAGTAATATTCCCCATTTGGGCTTTTATCTGAATAAAAGCAAAACATTAATTTGAGAAAACATCCTCATGTTCAGTGCAACATTATTTACAATAGCCAAGGAAATCATCTTTATTGTTCATCAGTGGACACATGGATAAAAGAAAATGTCAAATACATATATAGTATATTATATATACACACATCTAATTATTGTTGTTCAGAATAGGATACTATTCAGCAAACAAGAAGGAACAAAATGATGACATTTTCAGCAGCATGGATGGACTTCGAGGCCAACACGCTAAATGAGATAAATTAGAGGGAAATACAAAGGGCACATGGCCTTATTTACATGTGGAATCGAAGAAAACCAAAATCCAAGTCCCCCCTAAATCCAAATTCATAGCTATAGATAACAAATTTATGATTGTCAGCTGTGGGAATAGATCTGGTGGGCAAAATAGGTTCGGAAAGTGGGCTGGAGACTGGGTAAGATTCTTGCCTTGCACAAGGCTAATCTGGGTTCGATCCCTGGCATCCCTGATCCCTGGCTCAGTGGTTCCCTGAGCACTTCCAGGAGTAATTCCTGAGCACAGAGCCTGGAGTAAATCCTGAGCATCACCTCCCCCTCCAAAAAATGTTTCCTTCATGGAGTCAAAAGGCACAAACTTTTGATTATAAAGTCAGTTAATTATAGAGGTATTATTCTGCAACAGAGTTCCTACCTTAAGTAATACTGTACTTCCTGTTTGAAAGTTTCTAAAACAATGATATCTTAAAAAGTCAGAGTCAGAGAAAAAGAAATTTGTAACTACAGATGAGGACAAGGATTAGGGGACTTACTTTATTCCAGGCACCGTCTCACAGTTGAAACAAATACCAACTGTTTGGTTGTACACCTGACACTAGTGTACTTCTGCATGTCAATTATACCTCATTACACTTAGCCCCACTTCACATCACACATAAAGATTAATGTCAGCATAAAAGTCAACCTGAAAGTTCAAATTGTGCAGTTTTTCAGAGAAAAACAAACACGAAAATTTCCATGACTTAGTAACAGGCCAATGTTTCCTTGGTTGCAGAAAGAAAACAAAGACTTGACCTTGTCAGGAATGTGCTTAAAAGGGACTGGGCTCTTCCCGGAGGTTGAGGGCAGAACTCTGTTTCTAGCTTTGAAAATGGAGGGGCCATGGGGTGACAAATGGAGGGAAACCTTAAGAGCGAGCCCCAGTGGAAGCTGTGCCCTCAGTCCTCCAGCTGCAAATCATGGCGCTCTGTCACAGGGGCGGGTTTACAGCCAGTTGACACTGGATTTCAGCCTGATAGTCCTGGTCACGCAACCTGGCTGTGTCTGTTAACGGGGAGGAGGGGTGAAAGATGCCAACATTTGGTGGCTGTTTCAACCCTCCTAGCTCTTTTTTTTGTATTATATTTGACCCACACTTACCAGTGTTCAGTCTTTCCTCCCAGCTTTGTGCTCAGAAGACCAGACAGACCCTGGGCCTCCCTATGTAAGAGCTCAGCATAGTTTATGATTTTGTGAAGAAAGATTGGAGGTTTATGATGGGTGGATGGGGAACAAATCAGCTCTTTGTTTTTATTTATTGCTTTGTTTTGGGGCCACACCTGACTGTGATAAGGGCCTACTCCTGGCTCTGTTGATTAGAGTTCACTCCTGGTGAGTTCAGGAGATGATAGAGGATGCTGGGAATCAAACCTGGGTCAGCACATGTAAGTAAAGAGTTTCTGTACTATCAGCTCTTTGGAATGTATGGGTTGACTGTCACCACCACCACTACCACTACCATTACTACTGCTACTACTGCTACTACTGCTACTGCTATTGCTGCTGCTGCTTCTGCTTCTGCTGCTGCTGCTGCTACTACTACTACTACTACTACTACTACTACTACTACTACTACCACCGTTGCTGCTGCATTACTACTATTACTACTACTACTACTGCTGCTGCTGCTGCTTCTACTACTGCTGCTGCTGCTGCTACTAATACTACTATTTTTCAGCTCTGCAAACTAGTTGTAATTCCCAGACAACATAAAAGTCCCATATAGCACTCTTCTACTTAAGGGCTAGGCAGTGGTACCAATATTTTCTCTTCTTGGACACCATTATGTGTTTTTTGTCTCTTTTTTGGGGGTAGGAGAAGGGAGGGGGTCAGTCTCCTGCTCCTGAATGACCATGATTCTATGGATCCTTTGAGATAATCAAGATCTTCCTGTCAGTAATTAATTTGATTAAATCAGAACTAGCTCACACTTATCATTAGGTTCCAGTAAGTTACATCTTTCTCCCAGAACTGATTATTGACAGTCGAAGGGAGAGAATATCTTTGTTTTTCTCCTATTTGTTTTTCAATCTATCAGCTCCTACCTCCTTGATTTCTAACGGAAAGAAACATTCCAGGGTTATTTTTATTTATCTTTTTTAGGTATCAAAAAGATACTTTTGTATCTTTTTTAGTAAAAAAGTAACGATTCTTTTTACAGTATAGTAAAAAGTAATGATACTTTTTATAGTACCCTTAGTGATGGGATTTGAGCACACAATGTTCCGACACTATACCCTATTGTCTCCTTTCAACCTACCTCCTCTCCCAGTCCCCCATTATGATCAGACTTGCCTTTATTTGAGATAATAGATATAGGCCCCCAATATAGGGGGTGTCTCTAAAGATACTCCCTCAAAAAGAGAGAGAGAACAAAAACATGAGAGGACCCGCTATAAACTCCTTCTGGTGGAGAAACTCAGAGCCCAGAACACCACAGATTCTGCTGACCTCTTCTCTCTTTCCTCTTTGTCTCCTTTAAATTATTCCACATTGCCATCTGTCTCCAGCTTCCTGGCTTCTTCCTGCCTACCTTGTTGCCTAATTTCTGCCTCCTTGCCCCTGTACTTCTCTGTCTAGTGTAAGCATTGCTCAACCTCCTGCCTTTGACCCTATGTTCTTATTTTTCTGTCCTCTGGTGGTGGCTATTTCATGTGCTTCCAAAACCATACTCTTACTTCATGTGAATATGTCCCTATTTGCCTTCGCGATTCCAGCCCTGTCTGTCCTTGAAGCTCTCCAACTATGTTCCTGATTGTCAGTTGTCAAGCTTGACCTCAAGGGTCATTGATCATCTAAAGAAAGCAGAGTTTCTCAACTGGGTGAGAAACACTTATGAAGCCCAGGGGGCTCCTAGGGTATTTTAGGGGGCACAGGTGAAAACCACATAAATGGGTGTTGATGGTAGCACATTATGAGGCTAGCCAGTAGGACAGCTGAGGGAGGGGGCAGAGGAAGGAAATCAAGTCAAAAGGAGTTAGGAAAAGGTTGAGAAACTGATCCAAAGTTCTCTGTCTCAGAGTTCAGTCACAATCTAACCCCTCAAAAGAGAGAGAGAGTGTGTACATGTGTGAGAGAGTTTGTGTATGTGTGTGTGTGTGTGTGTGTGTGTGTGTGTGTGCTTGACTTCTTCCCTTCTCCTCATCTTTTTTAATGTTGTGATGGTGCGGGTTGTGCACACATGGGTGGCCGTCACACATGTTGGTTCTGGTGTGTACAGCCTTGTCGTGTTTGCAGGACTTGTGCATCTGACTTTCATTTGCACATGTGCACACTGGGGGTTGCACACTCATTTGCAGCACCAGAGGGCCTGAGGTTTCCTGCTGGCAAGGTAGCACTTTGTAAGTGGGCCAACCCCGGGTTCCTTCCTTGTGCTTCTGAACTGAACCTCCTACCTGCAGCCGGGCTGCTCACTGGTGCCTGGTGTGCCTCTTCCTGCTCCTTGCAGCAGACCTGCTGCCTGCTGTCCTTCCCTCTGGCCTCACCATGGCTTCAGAAGAAACTTCTTCACAGATGTTTCCCTCTCGTTCCGCTATGAGGGAAATCGTTTGCTGTTATCATTTTGTGCATATTTCTTCTGGTCAGTAACATTTTTAAAAAGGAAATGAATGTGTGTGTATGTATGTATGTATGTATCTATACTTTTGTTTTAGAGACAGTGATCATGTTGTTTAAATTATTCCTGCAAACTCAATATTTTTCCACTCTAGCAAGGTACTGCAAAACTTTAAGTCATTCAATACTCATTTAAATATAGAATGTTCTTCAAATATGACAGTTGAGGATTTGGGCTTTGATCTTTAGCTGTCTTCCTGGGCACTCCATCTGGTTCTGAACCCCACTAGGAGTGATCTCTGAGGGAAGTCCAGGAGAAATCCCTGAACATTACTGGCTGTGACTAAAAAAAAAAATGCGCATGCACGTATGCGCGCATGCACACACACACACACACACATAAAACATCCACCTGAAAAATAGAAAAAAGAAAACTGTGGTTAGCACAAGGCAGATCCCATCCCTGGTGCACCATATAGTTAAGGAATGGGGTGAAGTATGAGAAAACCTGCAGTGCCCGAGGGGCAGGACAGGTGATGCCAAGGAGCCTATTTGGGGACATCTGTGCAAGCTGGAGCCCGTTGAACGATTTCCCTGGCCCCTAGAATGAGTGAACAGCAGATATTGACTGACGGGAAAAGGTGACATAGGAGGGAGCCCGAGGTGCAGGGGGCTGGTAGGTTGGTAGAGCTAGGACCAGCCACAGCCCAGCATGGATGAGGGATTGCTCCTCGAAAGTCTTGTGCAGTTTGCTCAAGTCCCACCCCCTTTTAGCCCACAGACACCCTCCTTCCTGCATGTGGAGAGGTCCTCTGTGATCTGTGACAAGAGCCCCCATATGCAGCTTTTTTTTTTTGCACAAGGATGGCCAGTGTTAAAACAGGACAGTCTGATGACCAAGAAGACTAATTAGCCACATAGCGAATCTCGTCCTGGGTTCAAATTCTCCTTTCTATGATATGGATTGATTTTCTAAGCTTTGAAACCAGATCTCTCCCCTGAAGGAAACCTCATCTTTGATGTCTGAGAGGAGAATTATATCTTCCAGGCAAAATCTTTCATGTGTGAAAGAAACCCAATATCAATTACTCTTACAACCTATGTTACTTGGGATTATCTGTCACCTAATTTTAACTGGTACCACAGTAAAAAGCAATACTAATAAAAATTCATCTGCATAAACCCACCCATTTTATTCTTAATTACTATGATGTATAGTAAAGAAATATGCATTCCCAAATACCACTGTAAATTCTATTTGATTCCAGCACTAAACTTAGTTTATAGACATACTTGACTTCTCTCAATAGCTCTTTGATTATATGGAATAGTTATCCACTGACAACTTAAGAAACAAGAGCAGAGATATTTTCCTTCTAATCTGAGAATAGGGACCCAGGACTTCAGGTATTGCTACTGAATTGGAATAAATAGTGGAATCTCTTTTGTAAAGTCTGAAAAAAATATATATATACATATATATATATATATATATATAAAATCTTTGCAGTGTTGTTTATAGGGACAAGGGGTGAACTTTAGCATTTTCTGCATTTGCGAAATAATAATCCATTATTTAAACCATGACTCTTTTGCATTATAAAGACATGAAGAAGGTTTTCAAAATCATTATTCTAGTACTGGTCTGTTTCCTTCTTTCTCTTAAATAATCCCTGTTAGGCATTCCAGGGGTTTGTTCATCCCTGGACATGACTATAGTTAATTTGCTGAGAGCCTCTGAACATACCCCAAGCCTGCTTAGGACATCTGCTGAGGAGTTAAATCATTTTAAGTGGAGGAATTAAGCTAATGTTTACTGCTAGGAAAAAATACTGTGAATCTTGGTATTCTATGCAAGACATTTAAGGGTGGGAACAAATTATACAGCAGATACACAAAAGAAAAATAAATCTATCTTAGTTTTACTAGAAGCTTGACACTTTTATTTAGAAAATTTATACTTCTGAATGCTTCTTCATACATTACAGATGCATTTCAAGGGTAACTCTATTAGGTTGATAGTTTATGTCTTAAAAACAGATCAGGGTGAAAGTAGAAATTGGAGCCACTTTGAAGTAAGAAAGAAGAAGATAAAGGATTTATCTAATGATAAGATGAATTAAAGATTACAATATATCTTTTGCTTTTTAAGCAGAGAAATTCTGATATGCCTCAAAAATTCTGGATAGAGAAGTTTTCTCTTGTAAATAAATTATTTTTGCATCATCACTTATCTGCCCCAGTTTTTACCATGGAAAATAAAAGTAGAAATTCTATATAATGGATCACAATCACATTATATTTAGGTAGATGTGTGCACAGTGTGTTTTTAATGTGCTTTCCTATTGTGGTTTCAACACTAAATGATATTTGTTAGGCTAAACCGGTGAGTTGAGGTTATTTGCTGAGGCAATGTGGAGAATTCTAGCTAAGAAAAATGAGGCAGCTGTGAGATAGATTTTGTTGGATTCTAAAACAGCATACCAGAGGGGCTCAGGATATTGAGAGAAGCTTGATTTTGAGCTAAGTTGGTTTATTTACTCATCATTTGTTCCTGGATTCTAATGAGAAAGTTATCTACATTATAATTAATTTTAATCATTGACTGTATAGTTACACTACATAAATACATAAAATGACATATCTATAATTATATATAGATATATAGTTATTCAGTCTTTTTTGCTGAGCAATATCTACACTGTCTACCTCTGACTGCAGATAACACTGTGTTACAAGGATGGGAACTCAGATAAGTGTTGAACAAAAATGATACTAGCCCTCATGAATCTGATGACGCCTATTCTTCTCTTCTCTCAGTGTTTCTTTTTTAAATTTTATTATTTTTATTGAGTCACAGTGAGATACACAGTTACAAAGCTGTTCATTGTTTCAGTCATGCAATGTCCCAAAACCCATCTCTCCATGGATGCACACACTTCCCACCTCCAATGTCCCCACTTTACTTCCTGCAACCACCCTTCCCACGGCAGACACTTGTTTCTCTCTCTCCTCTCTCTCCAACCCTCTCTCTCTCTTTCTCTCTCTCTCCTTTTGGCTATTGGCTCTTTTTTTATTATACCACCGTGAAACATACAATTACAAAGGTGATCATAATTGCTTCTTGGTAATACAGTATACCAGCACCCATCCCTCCACCAGTGCCCCATTTCCACCACCAATGTACCCCACCCCTCCTGCCCCCCCATGCTGCCTTAATAGCAGGTACCCCAGTTTCCTCTCTTTCTCTCTCTGTCTCTCTCTCTGTCTCTGCATCTCTCAGCCTCTTATTTTACACATTGTGGCTAGCCCTGCAGGTATTTAGAGTTTATCACTGAAGTCTCTTTGTGTATATTCAATGGTGAGTCTTAATCTGCCATTACCATTTCCACATTTAGTAAAACACTGGTATCTATTTATGTCGTATTAATGAATGCAGTCATTCTATATCTGTCCATTTCCTTCTGACTAATTTCACTCAGCATGATAGTCTCCATGTCCCTCCATTTGCAGGTAAATTTCATAATGTCATCTTTTCTGACAGCCGCATAGTATTCCATAGTGTAGATGAACCACAGTTTCTTTAGCCAGTCCTCTGTTCTCGGGCATTTAGGTTGTTTCCAGATTCTAGCTATAGTGAATAGCGCAGAGATGAATAAAGTACAGATAATGTTTCTGCTATGTGTTTTTCGGTCTCTAGGGTATATTCCCAGGAGTGCTATTGCTGGATCAAATGGGAGCTCAATATCTAGTTTTCGGAGGAATGTATTGGCTCTTTTTTAAAATCTGAGACTTTGGTGATGGAATATTTCTATAAAATGATATTTAAGTAAAATATTGGCAAGTTCATATTCTCAAACTACCTTTCTTTCTAGAAAGTCTTCTGGTAATCAACCTCTTCAAATTGCTAACCAGCTTTTGGTAATTGACCAAACCACCATGAAAAGGAGTAGGTGAGCTTTCAACCTGTTAATCCAGATTTTTCCAACTGTAAGTTCTAATTAACCTTAAAGTGCTGTATGGCCAGAAGAACAGGATCATGAAGATTTCAGTCCTGTTCTGTCACACCCAATGACCGCTTAGCTGTATCTTTTAGCTCCTCTATAAAATAATGATTCAGAAAGGCTGAACTGCTGAGTCCTTTGTCATTGTGAATAAGCATCATGTTCCCTTCATACCAGGTAGCATCATTATTATTCCTAACACCCAGCTGGGGCAGGATAGTGCCAGGGAAGTTTCAATCTTGCTCTCACGAGGGCACCCCAGTGTGACAATGAGCTCATTGTTCCAGGAATGGCCCATTTTTGTATTAGTTTCAGGTTGTGAGTCATGGTTCGAAATGCCTTTAACTCCACACTCCTCCTTTGGCTGGATTTCTCTATTTGGCTAATTTAAAATGCAGAATTTCATCTTGAGAGAAAATCCACTATTTCTTGCCTTTACTCACCTTCTTGACTGACTGACATGAGATAGACAAGGGCTTGGGTCGCTAGAGCTCTTTCCCCAGATACTAAATTTATCCAAAAAAGCATACAAAATGGACAACATCTCCCAGCTGCCTCCCACCCCAGAAAAAAAGAGCTCTATCAGAAAAATTACAGTTCATATTGCCCTTAAAAAGATCTTAAAAATTGTTTTGTTTTGCTTGTGGTTTCTCATTTCCTGCGACTTTGAAAGTTTGACCTAGCTTCCTTTTGCCTCCTTTTAATATACTTTGTTGGAAGGAGAGAAGGTGCCACTCTTGTCTCTAAGCACCATGAACAGAGAAAAAGGCCCATGGTTGTTTGCTGTATAAATAGGACAATAATAAAGATAAAGAACTAAAATCTTGACCTTTTCTGTTCCTTCATAAACCAGCCTGAAATGCCAGCGCAGTGTCTGAGCACGTTAATATAAAGGAAGAGGCTCCATTCACATCCTGCACTGTGACCTTCACCATCCGAGGGGAGAATGCTGATATACCAGTTATTTTATGAGGATGGCCAACATGATTCTTATCAGTTGGTTGGAGATGCGGTCTACATGTAATATCTACTTCAGTTTTTTATTCTAGGATTTTGTGCTCTGGCTCTATTTCAAAAGGCTACTTGGCCAATTACTTTGTGCCTATAATTTAAAATGGTTTTTCCCCTCATGGGGCCAGGGTGATCGCATTCAAAGACCAGGAGATATATGGGTCTGACTTATTTATAAGATGAAGAAAGAAGCTAGTTGACTCTCCTAGTGTCCTCACAATGAGCAAGCTTCAGAACTGTCTTTTAAATTCATGGTAAGATCTTTTGGTTCTTTGCATGGTGTGTGGGAAGAAGACTTTCCCCCCTTGGATTCATCACAGAGTCATTCCTTGACTCATGAAATCAGTTAGTTATTCACTTCACACCCCTCAGATCTTCACTGAGTGCTGACTATGAGCTACATTCTGAGTTGGAACCTGTAATACAAAGTTCGTTAATAGGCTTATTTCTGCTTCATGAAGCACATTAAGTCAGGGGAGAGACAGAGCTTTTCAATTTGATTATTATGTACATTAGAATGATGTATAGGATGTTCTGGAAGCATAAAAGAATGTGTTTCTGGAACAGAGAGATAACACAGGAGTTAGGGTGTGTGTTGTGTGTGCAGAACCCTGTCTTTATCTCTGGAACCACAAGGCCCTCCCCAGCACCATTGGATGTAACCCTGGAGTCTCCTGAGTACTATTGTGGTGGGTCTGACGATTCCTGGTACTGCAGGGACCAATTATCACCTCAGACCCTAAAACTGAATCTTCTAACATGACTGTCACCAGAGGAGGCCCGTGGACTGCCTGGAGCACAGCCTGGGAAATTCCACAACATTTTTTTGTTCTTAATGTGTATTATTCTGTAGTCTCAGAATGGAATGTTGATTCTGGAAAATCTTCCATCTTGTTTTATTGTTTTGGGGATTATATCTGGGAATGCTCAGGACTTACTACTGGCTCTGTTCTCAGGGCTCGGGCTCAATGTGGTACACAAAAGCCCACATTTACAGTGCCAGGATTGAACCAGGCTTGGCAGCATGCTAGGCAAGTGATCTAATCCCTTCACTGTCTTTTAGGCTCAGAAAAACTTTCTGGAAATGAGTTTTCTGAGTTGAGTCTTACCAGGAGTATCTATGGGGAAATTGAAGGGATTAGAGAGAAACAAAGAATATGCTGCTGGGAGTTCACTGATCATAAAGTTGTCAAATGAAAATTGATCCCCAGCACTGCATGCTCTCTGGAGCTTAGCTGAGAGTGACCCTGAAGCACAAAACTAGGAGTCGTTCCCAAGAAGGGTCAGATATAGCCCCAAACTAAAACAAAAATAAGACAAAATATAACAGAAAATAAGAACCGGTTTTCTATAAATACATGGCATGTGTTGGGGAGGAAAATTAGCTTCATTTGTGAAAGCCTACTCAATGCAAACCTCATGCAGAGCATATGGTTGAAGAAAACTACTTCTTTATTGTTGTTGTTAGTTGGTGTGCCTCAACCAACAATGCTAGGGATGTAGATGGGGCACACACCACAGCATTGTTCATCAGTTCTCAGGCACTCTGGTTGTTTCCAGATTCTGGCTATTGTGAATAGTGCTGTTATGAACATAAAGTACAGATGGTGTTTCTGCTGTGTGTTTTTGGCCTCCCAGGGTATATTACCAGGAGTGTATGGCTGGGTCAAAGGGAGATCAGATTCCCTAGTGAACTCTACCAAACCTTTAAGGAAGACCTACTGTCAGTCCTTTTCAAGCTCTTCCAGGAAATAGAAGAAACAGAAACACTCCCAAACAGCTTCTACAAGGCACATATCACCCTGATACCCAAAGCAGGGAGAGACAACACAAAGAAAGAAAACTGCAGACCAATATCCCTGATGAACACGGATGCTAAGATCTTCAACAAAATACTAGCAAACAGAATCCAAAGACTCATCAAGAAGATTATACATCATGACCAAGTAGGATTCATCCCGGGAATTCAAGGGATGGTTCAACATTCGCAAGTCAATCAACATAATACATCATATCAATAAAAAAAAAAAATAAAAAACATATGATCCTTTCAATAGACGCCAGAAAAAGCATTTGACAAGATCCAGCACCCGTTCATGATTAAAAACGCTCCAGAAAATGGGAACTGGCGGGACTTTCCTCAAGATAGTTACAGCCATCTACCAAAAGCCAGACACAGCAAGCATCATTCTAAATGGGGAAAAGTTGAAAGCCTTCCCCCTGAGATCAGGGGACAAGACAAGGTTGCCCACTCTCACCTCTTTTATTCAATATAGTACTGGAAGTACTTGCCATAGCAATCAGAGAAGAAAAGGACATCAAGGGCATCCAGATAGGCAAGGAAGAAGTCAAGCTATCATTATTTGCAGATGACATGATATTATACCTAGAGAACCCTAAACTCTCTACCAAAACTCCTAGAAACAATAAATCAACACCCAAAAGTCAGTGGCTTCCCTATATACAAATAACGTTAAGAGAAGGAAAGGGATATTAAGGAAACTATTCCATTCACAATTATGCCACAGAAAATCAAATACCTAGGAATCAACACCCAAGTATGTAAAGGACCTGTACAAAGAAAACTATAAGACACTGCTCCAAGAAATAAAAGAGGACACAAGGAAATGGAAGCACATTCCCTGTTCATGGATGGGGGAGAATCAACATTGTCAAAATGGTAATACTCCCTAGAGCTCTGTACAGATTCAATGCAGTCCCTATGAGGATACCGATGACATTCTTCCAAAGAAATTGACCAAACGCTCCTGAAATTTGTATGGAACAATAAACCCCCAAGGATAGCTAAAGCAATCCTCGGGAAAAAGAAGATGGAAGGCATCACCTTTCCCAACTTCAAACTGTACTACAAGGCAGTAGTAATTAAAACAGCATGGTATTGGAATAAAAACAGACCTGTGGGACCTATGGAATAGAATTGAGTATCCTGGCACCCAACCTCAAACACATGATCATTTAATCTTTGATAAAGGTGCAATGAGTCTAAAATGGAGTAAGGAAAGCCTCTTCAACAAGGTGGTGTAAGAAAACTAAGCAGCGACATGTAAAAAAATGAATTTGGACCTATGTCTAACACCATGCACAAAAATCAGATCAAAATGGATTAAAGATCTCAATTATCAGACTTGAATCCATAAAGTACATTGAAGAAAATATAGGAAAAACCCTCCACAACATTGAAGTTAAAGGCATCTTCAAAGGTGAAACATCACTAACAAAGCAACTAGAAGAAAGGATAAACATATGGGACTACATGAAACTAAAAGCTTCTGCACCTCAAAAAGAAACAGTGACTAAGATACAAAGCAGTCCACAGAATGGGAAGGAATATTCACCCAATACCCATCTGATAAGGGGTTAATATCCAGGATATATCAGGCACTGGTAGAACTTTACAAGAAGAAAACAAACAACCCCATCAAAAATGGGGACAAGAAAAGAACAGAAACTTGAGCAAGGAAGAAATTGAATGGCCAAAAAGGATATGAAAAAATGCTCATCATCACTTATCATCAGAGAGATACAAATCAAAACAACAATGAGATACCACTTTACACCACAGAGACTGGCACATATTCAACAGAGCAAGAACAACAAGTGCTGGCGTGGATGTGGGGAAAAAGGGGACACTCATCCATTGTTGGTGGGAATGCCGGCTGGTACAGCCTTTCTGGAAAACAATATGGACTTTCCTCCAAAGACTAGAAATTGAACTCCCATTTGACCCAGCCATACCACTCCTGAAAATCTACTCTGGGAAACCAAAAATACGTAGCGGAAACACTATCCCTACTTTTATGTTCATAGCAGCATTATTCACAATAGCCAGAATCTGGAAGCAACCAGAGTGCCCGAAAATCGATGACTGGATAAAGAAGCTTTGGTACATCTACACAATGGAATACTATGCAGCTGTTAGGAAAAAATGAAGTTATAAAATTTGTCTATAAATGGATGGACATGGAGAAGATTATGTTGAGTTAAATTAGCCAGAAGGAGAGAGACAGATGTACAGAATGACTGCATTTATTTGCATAACATAAATATATATGTACATGTTATGATACCAATATCCAAGGTCAAGTGAAACATATATCAGAGGTCTTGTCAAAGGTGGAAATTATCACAAACGTGTGGGAGTCGAGTTAGGTGAGACAGAAAATGGAACAGGGTGCTATTAATTGTCGAGGGTACTAATGCCAACCTAGAACTGAGCATTAAATAGAGGCAAAAGGATACACATGACAACCTTTTAATGTATGTTCTGTAATCCAAAGTCTGGAAGGGAAGGAAAAAGAGAAAGAGAGAGAGAAAGGGAAAGAAGCCAAAGAAACTGCCATGGAGGTGGGGCTGGGGAAGGAGGGAACCGGGGATGTTGGTGGTGGGAGATGGGCGCTGGTGGAGGGACGGGTGCTGGAACACTGTATGACCAAAACCCAAACATGAACTTTTAATTGTATATCTTTTATTTGTATATCTCACGGTGGTATAATAAAATACTTAAAAAAGGGGAGATCAATTTCTAGTCTTTGGGGAATGTCCATATTGTTTTCACAAAGGTTGTACCAGTCGACATTCCCACCAACAATGGATGAGGTTCTTCTTTTCTCCGCGTCCATACCAGCATCCATACCAGCATTTGTTGTTCTTGCTCTTTTGGATATGCATTTGTTGTTCTTGCTCTTTTGGATATGCACCTGTCTCTGTGGTGTGAGATGATATCTCATTGTTGTTTAGATTTGCATCTCTTTGATGATTAATGATAACGAGCATTGTTTTAAATATTTTATACTACTGTGAGACAGTACAATTTACAAAGATGTTCATGTCCGGGTTTCGGCAGGCCATACATTGTTTCAGCACCAATCCCTCTATCAGTGCCAATTTCACCACCAATTTCTCCTATTTCTCCCTGATTCACACCCTCTCCCCTTGCCTCGCCTCTATGGAGAGTTCTTTAGCTCTTTTCTCTTAGCCAATAAGCGTATTTTAAAAATGTCTTTTTGCTATTCTAATTTGTTTCTTGTAAAAGTTTCTTGGTCTCCTTTCTTCTCCCCATTTTTAGGGGATGACTGTTTTCTTCTTGTAAGTTCTACCAGTGCCTGATGTATCATGTATTTTAACCCCTTATCAGATGTGTATTGGGTGAATATTCTTTCTCATTCTGTGAACCTCTTTATCTTGGTCCTGTTTTTTTTGGAGGTGAAGAAGCTTTTTAGTTCATGCAGTCCAATATGATTATCTTTGCTTCTAGTTGCTTTGTTAGTGGTGCTTCATCTTTGAAGATGCCTTCAGATGTTGTGTAGGTTTTCCTATATTTTTCTCTTCCAATGTAGTCACTTTATGGATTCAGCTTGATGTTGAGATCTTTAATCCAGTTTGATCTGATTTTTGCAAGTGTTTGCACTAAGTCCCAAAATTCATTTTTTCATGTAGCTGCTCAGTTTTCCAAGCACCACTTATGTTGACAGCGAAGCCTCGCTATCAATTGCAGATGACATGATACTATTCCTAGATAACCATACACTCTTTACCCATAAAGTCTCGTGGAAACAATGGATACCTATAGTAGAGTGGCAGGGTACATAGTCAATTCCCAAAAGTCAGCGGGCTTTCCCATGTACAAATAACTAAAGAGAAGAAAGGGATATTATGAAAATGATCCCATTCACAAATTTGTGCCACAGAAAATCAAATACCTGGAAATCATCTTAACTAAGAGTATCAAGGCCCTGTACAAAGAAAACTATAAAACCCTGTTTTAAGAAATAAGAGGACATAAGATAGAAATACATTCCCCTGCTCAAGATTGGGAGAACCAATGCTTCGTCAAAATGGTAAAATGCGGTCCCTATAAGAATACTCATGACATTCTTCAAAAAGAAATTGACTAAACACTTCAAAGAAACTGACTCAAACACTCCAAATTGTGTATGGAATAATAAAGCTCATGGAAGCTAAGCAAAGCGAAATCCTTGGAAAGAAGATAGGAGGCATCGTACCTTTCCTAAACTTCAAACT